>VDFB02338114.1:0-47752 GCA_007258455.2 Sequoia sempervirens | reverse complement strand
GGAGAAACACAATTAGACATACCAAAACTTGTAACATGCTGCATGAATGTTCAAATAGCAAGGATACTCAGAATAATCTTTGAGCACAGCAACCAATATCAAAAGATTAGTCTTCATTATTCTGCATTAACTATCTAGTGTAGGGGCACCTAGTTTTCATCATGTAAAAAGGGGTTAGATGTTAGGTTTTTGTGAAGTTGAGTTAATTTTTGATGTAATAAGGTCTATTTAGACCATGTGTGATGTTTTAAGTCATGTGGGGTCGGTTTGGAGTCAAGTTGTCATGTTTTGCTAAATGTTGCAAAAGTTACAAAGCAACTTTGCATTTTTTGTTTGTATTGGAAGTTGAACGGTCAGTTGTTTTGAAAAGTAGTTTTAACCATTGGTTTTTGATTTTAAGAGCTTAAATATGCCTTGGTATGTTTAAGGAATTCTTGTGGAGGCATTTTTGGTGATCAAGCAATAAGAACAACTTTGTTTTCTATGTTTTATATTGTGTTTTGCTGCTACTACAGGTTGTGCGGCTCTGTACTATCTACTAATGATATAATTTACATTGGAATTGTTGAAGGGATGAATTATCTACCTTTTGGTTTTGGTTTCATCATTTTTCATTGAGATAGGAGTGATTTTGAAGCAATTTACTGAAAGAAGCCAGAAAACCCTAGTTTTGAGGGTTTGAGAGCAAAAACATGAACTAGGGAACCATTCCACCGGTTCAAAATTCTAAAAATCTATGGAATGGGAGTATTTAGTATGCTTTTAATTTTGGTAGGTTTTTTAGGAGAAGTGGATGGATTTAGGGCCAAATTTGATAAATCCTTAGCCTAATATCTCTATGTATTGGGCTGAGGAGAATAGGTTAGACATAGGGTTTGTAAAAAGGTAATTGGATAATTGTTCCAGTGGATTAAATTTGTGTTTTTAGACCCCATGTGACTTGAAGATATCCCTTGAGTGAAGATTGGTAGTTTGGAGGGAGGATTTCACTAAGTTGTTTTGGAAAACAAGCCTAATTAGGCCTCTTTGCAACGTAGTAGTCAAAATTAGAGGGTGTTGTTACAAAAAAAACATATCCACAAATTTGATATGTTTCAAAAGGGCATAAAGGGTGTTTTCAATGGTGATTCAATTATGGTTTTGAATTCTTCTTTGAAATATATGATGAAAAATCACGGTTTGGAGTGCTACAAGGAAGTTTGAAGGATTTGAGGGTTTCATAGTTGAAAAGTTTGTTCAATTCTGATTGAATTGAAAACCTCCACCCTAATTTGCATAAAATTGGTATCAAAGCATAGGTTTTTTCTCAATAGGTGGGAAAAGTTGAAGTTTGAAGGAAATAAAGATGCCTCTTAAAAAGAACCCAATGGCTAGAGAAGTGAGAGAGTTAAAGGAAAATCATGCCAAGGAGTTGAGATAGCTAAAGGAGTCTCAAAAAGTTGTCCTAGCCAGACTTGTAGTACTGGAGTCAAATTAAAAGAGAGGTGTGGTCACTGGAGACCAGAGTGATGAAGAGTAAGAGGAAGAGGGTGAGAATGAAAACCAAGGAGGAGTCCAAGGAGATGATGAGTTGGACCCTAATGAGTTGAGAATGGATAAGTTTCTAAGGTGAAGATGGAATTTCCCATGTATGGTGAGAAGATGGATAGTGAAGAGGTGCTAGATTGGGTTAATGCACTAGATAACTATTTTGAGTTCAAGGAGGTAGCAGATGAACAAAATTTGAAATTTTCCAAAACAAAGTTGAAAGGCCCTACCCTAACTTGCTGGAATTATGTGTAGGAAGAGAGAGTGAAGAAGGGAAAATCAAAAATCAATTCTTGGGACATAATGGTGTCTAAAATCAAGGGTCAATTTCTGCCCAATGACTATGCAATTCAAACATTTAGAATGCTTCAAAATCTCAGAAAAAAGGAGATGGATGTCATGGCTTACAAAAAGGAGTTTCATAAGTTAAGTCTTAGAGTAGATCATGTTGAGGATGAGGTTGAAAAATTAGCAAGGTTTTTAAATGGATTGAGGTTCCAAATACAAGATGAGATGAGTCTTACCACCCCTAGAACGGTGGAAGGATGCTTCCAATTGGTAGTCAAGGTAGAAGAGAAGTTAAAAAGAAGGCAAGAGAAGCAAGGTAGAGGTAGAGGAAAGAACTTCAGGGATAGAGGAACATTGGGAGGAAGAGGACATCAAATAGAAGGAGATGGATTTCATGGCTTACACAAAGGAGTTTCATAAGTTAAGTCTTATAGTAGGTCATGTTGAGGATGAGGTTGAAAAAGAAGCAAGGTACCTAAATGGATTGAGGTTCCAAATACAAGATGAGATGAGTCTTACTATCCCTAGAATAGTGGAAGAATGCTTCCAATTGGTAGTCAAGGTAGAAGAGAAGTTGAAAAGAAGGAAAGAGAAGCAAAGTAGAGGCAAAGGAAAGAACTTCAGGGGTAGAGGAACATTTGGAGGAAGAGGACAATCTCAAAAGCCACAAGGAGGTACAAGTAGTAATCACGGACAAGGCTCGGAATCAAGAGGTGGTTTTAGAGGTAGGAGATCAAATAGTAGAGGTTGATTTGGAGGACAAGGTAGAGGATCAAATACATTCTCAAGAAGATGCTATCAATGCAATCAGTTTGGCTATCAAGCATGGAAATGTCTAGATAAACAACCTTCTACTTCACATGGTGGTGAAAGGAGAACACAATTGGTGCAAGAAGAAGATTGTGAGAGTGTCAACTCTCCATCTTAGCATGTTTCTCTAGAAATTGGAGAATCTCTAATGATGAGGAGAACATTACTCAAAGTCCCTGTGGTGAAGGAGCCTCCACAAAGAAAATCTTTGTTTAGAACCACTTGCAAATCTCAAGGTAAGGTGTGTAAAGTTGTTGATTGTGGTTCTACAGATAATCTAGTTTCCTTAGTGATGTTAGAGAAATTGAAGATGAAAATAATTCCACACCCCACTCCCTACAAGGTCTCCTAGTTGAACAAGGGGCAGCAGGTCCTAGTTAATGATCAAACATGGGTTGAATTCAATATTGGAGGGTATAAAGACAAGATATTGTGTGACATCATCCCAATGGATGTTTGTTATCTACTTTTAGGAAGAACCTTGCAGTATGACAAAAAAGATAAACATGATGGGCAGAAAAATACCTATGTGATAGAAAAGGATGGGATCTCATTCACCCTTACTCCTTTTCAAGATGAGAATCTAGATGCACAAGTTGGGTCTAGTGTAATGTTGGTTGGGGAAAAAGAGTTCCTGAAAACCATGAAAGAAGAGGGTGGACAAGGTTATTCCATTGTAATCAGACCTAAATCTGTCATGACAGCAGCAAAGGTGGAAAATGTGCCTAAGGAGGTCCAAGACTTGTTGAACAAGTACCAAGACATTGTTGTAGATGAGCTCCCTAGTTCTTTGCCACTAATAAGAGATGTGAGCCACCATATAGATTTTATACGAGGGGAAAACCTACCCAATAAAGTTGCATATAAGATGACTCCTCAACAAAATGAAGAGATTAGGAAACAAATTCAAGAGCTACTTGATAAAGGCCTAATAAGGGAGAGTCCTAGCCCATGTGTTGTTCCTACTGTATTGGCACCAAAGAAGGGAGGAGATTGAAGAATGTGCACCAACTCAAGGGAAATTAACAAGATAACCATAAGGTATAGGTTCCCCATACCAAGAATGGAAGATTTGATGGATTGTTTATAAGGGGCTTGTTATTTTTCAAAGATTGACCTCAAAAGTGGCTACCACCAAATTAGAATTAGAGAGGGGGATGAGTGGAAAACTTCCTTCAAAACTAATGAGGGGTTATATGAATGGCTTGTCATGCCATTTGGGCTTTCAAATGCACCAAGCACTTTTATGAGATTAATGAATGAAGTTTTGAAACCCTTCATAGGTAATTTTGTGGTTGTATACATGGATGATATTCTTGTGTTTAGTAAGACTAAAGAGGAACACTTGCAGCATTTAGACATCGCTTTGAAGAGGTTTAATGAAGAAAAGTTGATAATCAATTTGAAGAAGTGTGAATTCATGAAGGAGGAGTTGGTCTATCTTGGCTTTGTGATATCAAAAGGTACTTTGAAGATGGACCCCAGCAAGGTGGAAGCAATTCTCAATTGGCCTACTCCTACATCAGTTAGTGAGGTAAGAATTTTCCATGGCCTAGATAGCTTTTACAGAAAATTTGTGAAGAATTTCAATCATATCTACTCTCCAATCATTGATACAATCAAAGGGGATAAAAGGAGAAAGTTTGTATGGTCTGATGAGGAAAAAAAAATCTTTCAATATCTCAAACAAAGGGTAGCACATCAACCTATCTTAGCATTACTAGACTTTAACAAGGTGTTCATAATTGAATGTGATGCAAGTGGGTATGCAATTGGAGTAGTATTGAGCCAAGAGGGCAAGCCTGTTGCATTTTTCAGTGAGAAGCTTAATGAGGCAAAGAAGAAGTATTCTTCTTATGACTTGCAGTTGTATGCCATGGTGCAATCATTGAAGAAGTGGAGATACTATCTCCTTCCTAAATAATTTATTGTTTTTACTAACAATCATGCTTTGCAGTTCTTAAATAGCCAAGACAAACTCAACTACAGATGTGTGAAGTGGGTGGAGTACCTACAAAGCTACACTTTCACCATAAAACACAAAAAGGGGCAGTCAAACAAGGTGGCGGATGCTTTGAGCAGAAGACAAATGTTGGTTCAAGAAGTGAAACTCCAAAGTGTGGGAATTGATTCTTTGAAAGCTATGTATGAAAGGGATGATTATTTCAAAGATATCTATGCTTCTTGCAATTAGTTTGATGGCATTTTTCATGAAGATAATTCTAATTTCTTGATTCAAGAAGGGTTATTATTTAAGGGTGCTCAGTTATGTATTCCCAAATGCTCTATGAGGACTAATTTGATTAAAGAGAAGCATTGTAGTAGCTTAGGGGGTCACTTTGGGGTTCACAAAACTTTGGAGTAGGTAAGAAGGTATTACTATTGGTGAAAGATGCAAAGTGATTAGAAAATTTGTTGAAAAGTGTGTTGTTTGTCAAAAAGCCAAGGGTTGTAAGTACAAATACAGGTCTTTATCAACCATTTTCAATCCCAAATAGGCCATGGGAATCCATTGGCATGGATTTTGTGTTGGGGTTTCCCAAAACTCAAAGAGGATTTGATAGTGTGTTTGTTGTTGTAGACCAGTTTAGCAAAATGGCACATTTTATACCATGTAAAAGCACAAATGATGCCTCATACATTGTAGGGTTGTTTTTCAAGGAGGCGGTCAAGATTCATGTACTACCATTGACAATTTTTTCTGATAGAGAGTAAGTTTGTGGGTCACTTTTGGAGAACCCTTTGGAAGAAGTTGGGAACAAACATGACCTTCAGCTCTTCCTATCATCCCCAAATAGATGGGAAAACTAAAGTAGTCAATAGAAGCCTTGGGAATCTTCTAAAATGCTTGAAAAAGGAACACTCACGACAATGGGATCTGATCCTTCCCCAAGCTAAGTTTGCATATAATGACTTTGTGAATAGAAGTGTTGGAAAAATCTCGTTTGATATTGTGTATGGATTGAAGCCTAGGGAAGTGTTTGAACTCTGAGATTTGACTGGTATGGAGAGGAGTGCTATAGGAGAATATTTTGCAGTGGCCATGAAAGATATACATCAGCAAGTTAGGGAGAACCTTCAAAAAAGTGTGGATAAATACAAGCAACATGCAGATTTGAAAGTGGGGGACTTGGTATTGGATCATTTGAGGAAAGAAAGGCTACCAAAAGAGAAGTATTCAAAGTTGCATATGAAGAATATTGGGCCATGTAGGGTGGTCCACAAATTTGGAGCAAATGCCTATGAGATAGAACTTCCTCCTGGAGTGGCTATCTATCCAATTTTTAATGTTTCTGACCTATATCCTTTTAAAGGATTTGTGACTACAAGTGAAGATGCAAGTACATTAGGAGTTCCAGATGAAGATTGGGTTAGAGACTTATCACCAAGTCATCCATTGAAGCTTGAATGTATCTTGGACACAAAGGAAATGAAAAGAACAAGGCACAAGGTGTACAATGAGTACCTAGTGAAGTGGCAAGGCCTTCCAATGGAGGATGCCACTTGGATGATAGAGGAAGACATCAAGAAGCATGGAACCATAGTTAAAGATCTGATCTCAAGTGGAACTTGAGATTTTTTTCTCCCTAAGTGTATGGTGCAGTGGCACCTAGTTTTCATCATGTAAAAAGGGGTTAGATGTTAGTTTTTTGTCAATTTGAGTTAATTTTTGATGTAATAAGGTCTATTTAGACCATGTGTGATGTTTTAAGTCGTGTGGGGTCAGTTTGGAGTCAATTTTTCATGTTTTGCTAAATGTTGCAAAATTTGCAAAGCAACTTTGCATTTTTGGTTAGTATTGGAAATTGAACGGTCAGTTGTTTTGAAAAGTAGTTTGAACTATTGGTTTTTGGTTGTAAGGGTTTAAATATGCCTTGGGATGTTCAATACATTCTTCTGGAGACATTTTTGGTGATCAAGCAATAAGAACAACTCTTTTTTCTATGTTTTATATTGTGTTTTGTTGCTACAGCAGGTTGTACTGCTCCGTACTATCTACTAATGATATAATTTACATCGAAATTATTGCAGGGATGAATTATCTTACTTTTGGTTTTGTTTTCATAATTTTTCATTGAGATAGGAGTGAGTTTGAAGCAATTTATTGAAAGCAACCAGAAAACCCTAGTTTTGAGGGTTTGAGAGCAAAAACATGAAGTAGGGAACCATTCCACCAGTGGAAAATTCTAAAAATTGGTGGAATGGGAGTAGTTAGGATGATTTTAATGTTGGTAAGGTTTTTATGAGTAAGAGATGGAGTTAGGGCTGAATTTTACCAATCCCTAGCCTAATATCTCTATGTATTAGGCTAAGGAGAATAGGTTAGACATAGCGTTTGTAAAAAGGTGATTGGATAATTGTGCCAGTGGATGAAATTTATGTTTTTAGAACCCATGTGACTTGAGGAGAGCCCTGGAGTGAATATTGGTAGTTTGGAGGGAGGATTTCACAGAGTTGTTTTGGAAAACAAGCCTAATTAGGCCTCTTTCCAGTGTAGCAGTAAAAATTAGAGGGTGTTGTTACAAAACAAACATATCCATTCAAAAGAGCATAAAGGGTGTCTACAATGGTGATTCAATTGTGGGTTTGAAGTCTTTTTTGAAAGATATGATGAAAAATCACTATTTGGAGTGCTACAAGGAAGTTTGAAGGATTTGTGAGAAAAGGACCAAGTTAGAGTTTCATAGTTGAAAATTTTGTTCAATTTTCATTGAATTGAAAACCTCCACCCTTCTTTGCATCACTGAATTCCATGGATTTCCTGAAAAGAAGTGCTTCCATATCCGGATCAAGGATAATATATGCACTGCTCAACTGCAAAGCTCACGATAGGATAGATCATTTTTATATATCATCTAGAGCACAACCTTTCGAATCCCAGATTTTGACATCAATGAAAAAAATGCTAAATCATCTCAACAACTTCTTAACAATCTCCCCCTTTGGCATTGATGGCAAAATAGAAAAAACACAAAAACACAAAAATTGCAAAAAAAAAACTCCAAGTGCCCAACCTTTGTCAAGTAAATCAATTCCTTTTTTTTTTTCTCTTAATTTTTCTCCCCCTTTTTTCCATCAAAGGAAAAGGGCCAAATAAGAACATTCAGGAAATCAAGTAAAAATAACACTTTTCACATGAAAATTTTTCTTGTACCTTTCTCTCATATTTGGAAGAATCCTCTTCCAAGCTTGTTACAACAGAAACCATTATGGCACACATACTATCCAATAGATCCAATAGCTCAAATGATGATGACAGTCCAAAGACAGCACTAAATTTCACAATCCTCTACATCAGAAAGTATCCCAGAGAGATGATCCAATTGGACCTTAACAATTTCTTTGACCAACCAAAAAGTTTTAACCAAATCTTCCCTTTGTCTTTGAGTAGACTATAACTTAGCTTGCAACTCACCAACTCTTATTCTTTTTTTTTTCATCTTTATCTTTGAAGAAGTAAAAACACTTCCCAATATCATTCAATTCAAATTTGATAGCTTCAATTTTGATTCTAAATTTTTCAACAACAAGCCACCGAAGATAGTACCTGTAGATGTCAAACATCTCCTTAATGCATTCTCTTGTCTCACCAATTTGTTTGGATAACTTTTATTTGGATTTGACACACCTTCTCTCAATCATAGCTTGGATCTTATGTCCTTCAAATTCTTACCACAACAACCTTTCTTCAACAACTTCTAATAGATCATCTGGTTACGAGTCAGATACAGCTGAAATAGTAATACCATTTTTTAGCAGATAATCAACAAAAGCATCTTCAATTCTAGGACTACTGACTGGAGAGAAGGCATACCACATTTCACCAATCTTTTTTGTATCACCCTCATCCAACACTGAACGAACTTCATCTAGATTGAAAGAGTCAAATCCAGGTAGAGACTCTTCTTCCTTATCCTTCTCTTCTGAGATAGTGATGACATCCTTTGTGTTAATTTTCCTCCTTTTAGGTTACGTAGGGGAACCACCAATGACAACCTCTAACTCCTTCTTACCGAAGGAGGAACCCTCCTCAAATTAACAGATAGGTGTAGAACTAGAAAATAGCACATCGGAGCATAGATCCATTTGCAGGGATGATAAATGAACTTTGCATGCATTTGCTTTATCTTTCATACATTCCAAATATCTGTAAACTTTTTTTTCTATAGGGATGTTGGAATTCCACTTAATATTCTCTTTTGACAATAATAAATTCATGAAGTAGAATACTAAACACATGAGAAGAGACCAAAACCAGAAGGGATAACTCTCAACCAAAGACATTCTGACATTCTCGGTTAGGTTTTCCATTATTAGGCTACACAAGTCAAACTATTTATTTTCCTTCACCATCTTATGTGCAAGATACACAGCAATAGCTGAAGTAGAACCTTCACGATTTTGGAAATAGATTTTGTAAGTGATACCATAAGCAACATACCTTACTATAGGATCAAAAATGGTATTTATTAGCAGAGCTCGGGGGTCTTTTTCAATACCAGTGAGTTCCTCCACGTCTCTATATTTCATCATTTTCTTCCTAGGGAAGTCACCAACACTGCACAATCTAGTAATAGCTTCAATGGATTCCTTAGTGATAAGATAGGGTTTGTCCAAAATATGTTGTCATCCTTCAATCAACTCAATAAGAATAAGATAGACTCTTTGTCGGCAATCCAGGGAAATTCTCCCCATAAATCCATACCTAGGGCACTTACATTCTACAATTCATTAGTCTTCAACCCTAGTTCCATTTCCTTCATCTTTCGATGATCGAATTCCTCCAACTCTACTCCCTTTAGCCTCAGTAGAATATTGCCACTGGATTCACTATTAACCAACATAGATTCCATTGTCGCGCTTAGATTCTTTAATCCTTTTATCACTCAGCGAAACCTCTTCTCCTTCTTTGCAAACTATGAGAAATGATTTGAAATGCCACCTTTTATCCTTAATTGCTTATGATGATTTCACCACCAAAATCTTACATCGATGATGCCATCAATTGTACTTTTCTTTTCAATCAGCCAGATTAAACTTCATCAACCAGATCAACCTCAGTCATGTTGAAAACACATCAATATTACTTTGGAGAGGGGGAACCAATAGGATATGTATTGCAAAACTCCCCCTAAGCAAAGGCAAGTGGCTCAGATTTTGGAAGAGCATGTATAGAGATCCAGTACCACAGAAGAGCTCTCCACACTCGTTTCCTTTTTCTTCCAAACCATGATGGTCTTCTTCTTAGATTCATCTGATTCTACAATATTCCTTTTGTTTTTAGGCTTTTCTGAAGCAACATATTTGCATGAGTTAGCATAATTTTTGGGTTGACTGCACTTGTAACATCTTTGTCCTAACTTAACTGAGTGAAACCAAGATCTACACTGATTAGCTTTGTGACCATAACCATGTCATAAATGACAATTACCATAAAATAAATTATTCATTCCATTCCTTCTAGTCAAATTAGATAATTGAATTCTATAGTGACTTGCTTTGTGACCACATTTGTAACAATTAAAGCATTGAGTACTTGGTTCCTTCTTGCTTCTACACTCTACAGCCTTATGTCCAAATTTTTTGTATAGAAAAAAATGATCATTAAATGATAAGTACCTTTGAGCATTTGGTTGCCTGACTAGAGGTCTTTTTGTAGGTGTTCTAGAGTTTCGGACCTTGCTTGTTATAACATATCTCACTTCAACTTCAACTACTTTGTCTTTGCCCTTAGTGTTCTGATTTTAACTTTCACCTAAGAAGCAAATTCCTCCCTTATCCTTGTGATATTTCTGTAGGGACAAGAGTTGATCCAAAATTATGCTACTTTCACATACTCTTGCTTCTAATTTCAGCCTTCTTAACTCTTGATCTAACTTCTCATTTTCTTCTAATTTCTGTCTGACGGTATCCTTGATATTTTCTTCAGTCTTCTTCCATTCTTCCATTTTATGTTTGATGGTATCTTTTATATCTTCTTCAGTCTTCTTGCATTCATCAAAATATAGCTTTAGATTCACAACACTTTCCTTTGACTCCTTTAATTATTGGTTGGCCTCTTTGTGTCTTGCTTTGAATTTCAAGATTTTCTCCCTTAGCTTTGAGATACAAGCATTTTCCTCCCTAAGGTTTTATTTTAATTCTTCATTTTCAGATTCTATTCTTTCCATTTCATCTAACATTGTCCTCAGTTCTTCATCAAAGTAATAATCTCTTGACATCTGTTCAAACTTCCAAGATCTCCCTCAAGCGGTTAAGCTCTGTCTACAAGGGACCAAACTCTGATACTAATTGTTGAACAGTCTAAATAACTGAGAGGGGGGTGAATCAGTTATTGAATTTACGTAGAAACCCAAGATGGGAAAAAACACAAAGAATGCTAATTCTCAATTATAAAACACTGGTTAAGGTGACACCGATTAAGGTTATTTTTACAAAGGGTCCCTACCAAAATGCTCACTGCAAGTAAGGCTCACTTCCAGTTGGCTCACTACCGGTGGGCTCACTGCCCAAGATATAAAAACTAGCTATTACAGCTAAGAGATGGCTTACTTTTAGAGTATATGTTACAAAAATGAATTGCTATAATTGCATCTACATGTGTATGAATACAGTTCTCTCTTAAGCACAATATTTGTCTATAGCAAATCCGGTCAAGAATCTTCTGCCCACTTTCCTTGCACAACCTTTGCACTACTGATTACTTCTTCTTGACACTTGAATTTTGCTTCCTTCTATGTTTCTTATCACATAATCCTTTGCACCCTTTTAACTATTTGCACACTTCACAATATCTAGATTTTCAGATTTGCATTCATCACTCTTATTTTCATCAAACAGAATCAACTTTTACTTATACCATTCCATGCCTTCATAACACAATGTCTTCATAATCTTCTAAGTCGAACAAACACAATTTGAATTAGGTCACCACAAAACATGTCGGCTTGAAGAACAACCTTGAAATATTCAATAAGGCTTGGCATGCAAGCACGAACCTAAAGGATAGGTCGCATATAAATATTTCCTTACCATGTTACCATGGGACCCATAAATAGGTCAGACATAAAATAGCATAATTACCAAAAGATAGCAAACTTTGAATTACATGAAATATATTTTGGGGCCAATGGGAATGCCACAACCAAGACCAAATCTTGATTTCCATAAATTTTAGTACCAACCGAAGAAACACAATCAGACATACCAAAACTTGTAACATGCTACATGAATGTTTGGATAGCAAGGATACCTGGAATAAGCTTTGAGCACAACACCCAATATCAAAAGATTAGTATTCATTATTTTTCATTAATTGACTTACATGGATGTCCCAAAAATAAGTACTGCCATATCCGAATCAAGGATAATATCCACACTGCTCAACAACAAAGCTCATGATAGGATAGATCATTTTTGTATATCATTTGGAGCACAACCTTCCAGATCCCAAGTTTTGACATGAATGACAACAATGCTAAATCATCTCAACAACTTCTCAATAGGGAAGATCTAGGATACTCATGATTGGAAAAAAGAGTCTTACTACTCCTATTGCCTTATGCAAAATAGCTATTGTTGATCTATTCTTAGATAGTTAGACTACGTGTATGGTGTGAGATATGTCAATTTCATGAAGCGACTTGGCATTATTATCTAACTATGATGGAAAACCTAGGGATGATAAGGTTTAGATAATAATCCATAGAGATGGTATGAAAGATAAGGCAAGATGTGATGTTGTACAACCACATCAATTATATTTACTTGATTGATCACTTGATCATACCTTACTCCTAAATGAAATCCTAATATTGGAAAAGGAATATCTAGATTGAGATTCATCCAAGTGGAATTGTAAATCACTTGAGCTTATGGAATTCTATATGATTGGAAGCACAGGTGGGGTACCTAGTTAGTTAAACTAGTTACTTGGTTAATTACTTTACACTCTTGAAATGAAGTCATATTGTTGACAAGACTCTGCTTTGATTAGCTCCTTTATTAAAATGGATTTACTCTCAAATGGAAGCAACTATTGCTAAATATTATGCTTTGATTGAGGTCAATCACTAATGTGGCTATTCTCTTATGGGAATCACTTATTAGGATGATATAGTACTGATTAGAGTTAGTCTTTGATGAATAATTAGTCCATAAATAGAAGAAGCTTATGTAGCTACTCTCTAAGATTATAGAGTTACACTTGGAACTAGATTGTATTTTGTAGAAGATGGCTTGTCTATGTTAAGTTAACTTGTGGACTAGGAAAGCCTATACTAAGGATGGGAATATCCATGAGGTATCATAGAAGGGTTGTGAAAGAGAAATAGGCTATTTCTAAGGTTAGGGAATACTTAGGGAAGGAAATTACCTATACATTGTATATGTATTGGACTACTCATTGAAACCTATAGGTTGGAAATAACCTACTTGGTTGGGTGGTACATTTGGTCATGACTAAAACATACAGGGTTAGAGTAACCTATAACATCGGACTAGTCATTGATTGATGACTCTATCCTAGAATTAGGATACATCAAGATTAGGACTCACCAATGCGACTATGTGAATCAGTGGAACCAACAAGAAACATTCATGCTTGGTAATTAGGTATGCAATTAAATTTGATATCTTCTAGGGACCAACATGAATGAATGAGGATTAATTCTCGAAATTAGTACCAATTCTTATTAGGAAAATTAGATTGAGCTAAAAGATGAATTGTATCTTTGGAAATAATCCTAGGTTGGAAGAAATCCAAGTTGTGTATGTCCTAAAATAAAGGAGATTTATTCTGCTAAACTCCTAACTATTATTACTTGGGAATTAATGGTGGCGTGAGATTCTAAAATAGGTTTTCACTTAGTCAAAGAATATACTATTATTGGATATAAAAGAACCTATGTACCCAAAATTTTGGAAGATTCAAGAATGAAATGAGGAAATCAATGTTAGAGATAGGACATTGGAATGACAAAAAGAATTTTTAGATGAGAAACAATTATAGCCTGGGGCAAGATAGAATAAGAGGTTGCACAAAATGTGGCAAGATAATGTATAGTATGCCAAGAAATGAAGACCGGATGTCATCATCGATAAGACATGTATACTCTCTTGAGATTCCAGAGGGAAAGTAGTAGAACACAAGACAGATCAACCTATATATGTCGATGAAACTGACATAATGTTCTAGTGGACAGACTCACCAAAGTAACCAACATTAATTAGAAACTTGAGTTATAGGATTTTTGTCCTAAATAATATATTGTGAGAAGTAGTTGCTTAGTATTTTTGAGAAAGTTATCATAGTTATGAATGAGAAAATAATGATAGGGTTGTGTAAACCATGATCATACTATGAGGCATTCAATTGAATGAATGTGATATATATTATTATAGCCAAATGGGAAAAAATGGTAAACCAAATCTTGAATGATTTATAAACTTATAACATTGAGGTTTAGACCATTACATGGAAAGGAAGGTTGGAAACTCTATTAGGCTGAAATAGGCTTAGAAATATGGTTAACCATAGACTTGATAGATTGTCAAAAAGGAGTAATACATCGAAGAGATCGATAAAACTTTGTCGATACAAAGCTTAGGTATGAAGTAGTATCGGAATTTGACAGGTATCCAAGAGCAATGTTATGCTCAATATGGACAAGTAATCAAGAATAGTACTTTACATGGTAAGGAAAATGGATGTGTAAGTGACAGATGGACTCAATTTTTGAGTTTTCTAAAAGTATAAATACAAAATGGGAAAGATGGGACCCACATTGTAGTGCGCAATACATCATTATTCATTTTCTATTGGGATTATACCAAGGATAAATTCATGTGCCAATGATTTATGATCAGTATGTCTTAGGTGTCATGTATAGTTACTATTGTACCTAGGATGTGTATATATGATAATGTAATAAAGCAATTTGGGAGAGTAAGTATGTGTGAGGCATATAAGTTTTTCCCTATATGATAGCGAGGGCACTCAATGCAAGATCCAAGAAGGGAAAGGTTACAAGGTGGGATGCTACATAGGATGAATGTTTATAAATCTTACATATTTTGAGAATGGTAAGTAAAACTTAATTTAACTTTATCTATATGTTAAAGTGCTATAGATCATCGGGGATGATGATTCACAAGGGGGGAAGTATGTTACACCCAAAATGTGTAATTACTATTTACTATTACTATGTAGTGTAGATGTGAATGTAATGTGAATTCTAGAGATGAATAAACTATGCTCGTACCATGTTATCAATGTGAATTCTATCTCATTTCATGTTGTCTCAGTTGATGTTATTTCATGGGTAAATACTGAATATATGTGAATAGATGGTTATTGAATTATTATTCTAACTTTGGAGATGTTTATGTATACTGCATATGTTATGAACAATTGACTGTCATGTGCATGTGTTAGTGGATGCAGGTATGTGTTCCATTCCTCCAGGAAAAGGGGAAGTATCACTCGAGAGAAGATCTTGGTCGGGTAATTGGTAAAGGTAAACTATCTAAGCATATACACACACCACATTCGAATGATTGAGTTGAGTCAGTTTGTGAGTAGTTGGCAAGTCATCCATAGCTATTATGGTTGCATTTGAGAGTCTTGTTTACTACTACATGCATTATTGGGTGATGTTTATCTAATTGAGCTTTTGAGATATTTCTTGTAATATTAAAATTATATTGACAAGTGGGATGTACGTGGAAGTATGTGTATATATATGCACATACATGTCAATGGGATCTAACGACGTGTATATGCACATATATAGATGTACCACACATAAACACTTATCAATATGCTGGTAATCGTGAATGACTATATGTGAATCAAATGTGTGTGTGTATATATATGTATTGTATATACACATATCCATATGTATGTATATTGATACATGCGTACATTGGCGAATGGACATGCTCATACGGATGCATTGATATAGATATACCTATACATATGTGTACATAGAGGTATATACATTTATACATGTATATGCATACATTTAATATAATGTTTTTATTTTACACTCTCTTGCTTGTACTCTTATATATATGTATGAATATATATTAATGGTTATATATATATATATATATATACTTGATAGTATTTAAATATATATATATGTATATAATATATTATATGTATATATTTAACATGTTATATATGTTATTAGAATTTTACTATCTCTTATTTGATAGAAGTCAGTTTATAAAGGTTGTTTATAGTTGATAGAGACTATGAAAATGGAGGTCAATAATAGTCATTATTGACTATGTTTAATGAGGTTGATTAAATAGCTTATGATTGTTTGTGTAAATTGATTATCATTCTGAAATACACGTGATATAAGACATTGTATTTCTATCAATGATAACCTTGGACTTGGTTGATGCCATTAGTAAGACCAATCTTGACTTTGTCAAACATATTTATCTACTCAAGTTGATTCATCCTATAAAAGAGTTCAATGGATACTTGTTGTAATCAAATGATAGTTGACTATTTCTTTTGGAAATTAAACCGTGCCAAATATGAAGGTGAGAAAATGGAAATGGTGCCACCTTTGAATATAAGTTGTTGTAGATGTCTATTCTTTGTGGCAATTCGAATTATGCATGTGTTGATTGAATAAGTCTTTAGATTGTTGTCACTAAACAAGTCCAGTTGTAGGTGATTATGTTGAGTATTAGCTTAAGAAGTTGCCACCTTTTTGTTTTGTTTCATGTGTTGTTTTGCATGAAGCTTTTTGTCCACTAACATGCCTAAATTGTAGGCTATGAGGTTGCTAGGCTGCTCGATAAATAGCTGGACCATTTCATTTGGAAGGGACGCATTCTTCCACAAGATTGCATATCTTTTGTAGTTCCTATTTCTGCATTATTTCCAGTCATTCTTTGTTTTACATTGAGAGAGAGAAAGGGAGTGAATTCTATTTAGATTGTGAGGAAGATATTTCTAAGAGGAGTAAGCTATCAACTTGAGAGATAGAGTTTATTTGTGACATTCTTGTGAAGCTAGTTATCAATTTTGTTGTTGTTGGAAAGGGTTGCATCACTACTATTTGTTTGGATAAGCAATAATAGGCATGGGGATCCCTTCTTCTTTGTTATTTTACTTTTGAATGATGTGTCTTGCATGCATGGTTGAGATGTCTTTCCCAGTATGTGCATTAGAGAAATTAGAGTGTCTTGATGAGGAAATTGAAACTATTATGTTGTTTTGATAATGTGTTTTTAAGTACTCCATTGTAGGAGATGGGTGTTTATCATAAGTATTATATAGTAGGTATGAATGAACATGAAAAGCACATATCTAGTATACTTAGCTAAGTTATTGATTTAACTTGGAAATCTTGTGTTTACTCCTAGGATAGATAATCCAGTATGGGAGGGAGTTTGAGTACTTACTAGTTAAGTAAGTTTATTCCAAGTGGAATATTATGGTTATAGGTTATCTAGGATGATGGACTATCCATTGAAGGAAATACCTAGCTTGTGTACTTACTAGGTAAGTAGGATAATCCAAGTAGATTATTATGGTGATAGGTTATATGGGATGATGGACTATCCATTGAAGGAAATACCTATGTGTATGCTTAAAATTGGCCCTGAGTAGTGTATGTGATAGATGACCCTCAGTAGAACATACTCAATGAAACACTTTGGCCAAAGTAGTGTGATGACCTTTGGCTCCACTATCAGTTCACCGTGATCTAGTATTGCATACTAGATAGAGATTGTGGGATTACAAGTTCTAGTTATGTAGGAAATAGCACTATGCTTAGTTGGTTGTCGTTATCGATTAATCTACCAATCTCTTCGTCGAATGGAAGGGCCATCTATTGAATGATAGATGTGCGGGGGACTGCATTATGAGTCTATGGTTGGAAGAAAAGCACCTGAGTGATGTTTCTCCTCCACAGAAGGTGATAGAAGAACCAATATTTGAAGGAAGGATCCTAGACCGTCTTACAACTATTTATTCTAAAGCTCATTGGAGCTATGTATGCAAATGCATGTATTCTTGTATTATTTTAACTTGTTAAGTTATTGTAAAGAAATGAATCTTTATTGTAAATTTATATGGCATCTTGTTCAGATATTTTAAATAAAAGAAAGAAAAAATTTATTGCAATGACTTGTTACCTAATTTATTTACTCACAAGGCGTAAATTTAGAAATTTTTACTGCATTGAAGAGTAGGCATGTTACAAAAAATTAGATCAAGTCAAGAAGAAAAATGATAGCAAGAGGGAAGAAGGTGGATGTATCATAGTCCACAAACAAAGGAGATCCAAAGGTCATCCACCTACTAGTCAGCATGCCCCTACCATGTTCACTCAATCCTTTCATGGTTATTGTTATTCTTGTAATAAATTTTTCCATAATGCTATTAATTATAGATCTAGGGCAAGAAGAAATGACTAAATGGATAGAAAACCATTTGTGCCTCTAGTATATGATGTTATGATGTCTCATTCTTTTCATGGATATTGCTATGTATGCAATAATTTTGGTCATAAGGTTGTAGAGTGCAGAACTAAGGTTGGGAGAAATAACTTTGTTCCAGAATATAACACAGTTTACTACAAATGCAATAATTTTGGGCATAAAGAAAAATTCTGTAGGAGTGGCTCTATGAAACCACCTATTTAGAATAGGAAGAAGGAAGAAACCCTGATTAAGCAAAAGACGAAAAATGCAAAAGTTTGGAAAGAGAAGGAAGGTCAAGAGAATGTGAAGGATGATATCATGCTTGTGTATTATGTACAAGATCTTGTGACAAATTCAGAAAGATCATTATCTCAAGGGGAGCTATTATTTGCAAATATTTTAGCCCCTTGGAAAGGATAAAATGAAAGTTAACTTGGGTTAATTCCTTTGAATTACAAGTCCGCTAAGCAAGATTAAACCTGTTGATTAAGGTTCCAGAGTAAAAGAATGATATGTGAAGGTTTGATGAGTATTTTTTTATTCTTATGATTACATAAAGTATTCTATCAAAAGTTTACCTAACAATTATGGATGCATTCATGGCAAAAATTTAGGGAAAATGAAATGCTTTTTATACTTCATTTGCACAATTTGTTCTCATTTGTAATCAAAAGCATTTATGTTGAGAAGTAGAGAAGAGTGAAAAGGTTTTCAAGCTATCTTGTGTTTTTGTGCTAAACCTTACTGATGGTGTTTGAAGATTTCAAAAAGGAATATCAATGGCAACCACACAGTTGGTAGATGTTGCGGAGAAACCCAAGCTGAAGTACAAGAAGTTTCCTTTCAAGGCGATGGAGGTTGATAAGGATGGCACATTGTCGAAGGTTCCTATGTATGTGGTGTATACTGAAGATGTAATAATTTATATTCATGTTGCACTTAATGAGATTGATCACCTAAACCAAACTACATACTATTGTTGGGAAAAGAGTGAGAGAAAAAGCATAAAGGAGTTTCTTACATTAAACATAAGTTTGAAACTTGTATCTTCTTGATTGAAATGTGTTACAAAAAATTGTTTCTCAATGCTATGTATAAGCAAATATGAGTTACAATCCTATGCTTTTTTGCTTCTTAGAGCCAAAATATAAGAAATAAGTCCTCAAAAAACTAACCTAAGGGTCCTATATCTCATCCAAAATATAAGAGAACATATAGGGACTAAAATTGACTATTACAAAGCTCAAAAATAATACAACCTAATTTTCATGCCCAAGAAGATCAATTTTGACTTCATCCCTTTAAATTGGGTTGGTTGACCCTTTCAAGTTCCTTGAATTGTGCTCTAGCTGATGATGTTGCCCCTAGATCCTTGGAAAGTGTTTGAACTAATTATAGATGCTTGCAAATTTCCCTTGAGAAGCTCCACTTGTCCTTGTCACCCTCTTGACCTTAATTTCTCCATTGCCCCCTCTTAGATGCTTCCATGATGTCCTTGAAGTCCATAAAGACCACCAAACTACCCAACTACCCCTTACATGATGATAGGGCATGTGAGAGAGTGACTTAAAGATGATTAAATTCCCTAAGAGGGCATAGGAGATTTATTAGGAGTAGTAGTTTCCAATTGTTTGATGATAAGGAGCCTCTTTATCTCATATTTCATTATTTTTTTATCATTTTTCCTTTATCAACCATCTTATTTTCATTAGGCTTGTTGTCAAATGAGATTCCTTCATATCAAATTTAATTGTGTTTGTCAAAATAGGCCTGGGTTTCCTTTACAATGATCATTGTCCATTGTCATTATTATTTTCATGATAGATTCTTACCATTGTGTGTAGACTTTTTTTTTTTAATATCTACGATACCCTTGCCTTTCAAAGGTTTTCAACCTTCTCACTGTCATTAGGTTTGATGCTTACTTTGTCCTCAAATTCTCTATAATATTATGTCATTCACCTCTTGTTAAAATAAATTGTTTTATCACTTATATCTTATCAAGGACTATGGCATAGGTTCTAAATCACCTTTATCTTTCCTTCCTTTATGAGACTTTTCATATTACATATTCCTCATGATTTAGACACATTTCAAAATTATGAGGCTATTTTAGAGCTTATTCAATCTCGTACCCATCTTCCATTAGGAGATCATAAGCAAGTGTTCCAAATTTGATTGAGTTCATCACCAAATTTTGGAGAACAAAAATTTATTTTATAGGAACCATAAAAATATATAGATACATCATTTGATGGTGGGATTCTTCACCTTCTATTGAATATTCTTCCACTTCAAGATGGGTTAGCACTCCTTATTGAGTAATATATCGATATAAATTTGGGTACAGAGACAACTAAGTTGACATAGACTGTAACTACTTTAGATCCTGAGTTAAACAATCATCTCTATAATGCTTAGAGATTATCCAAATAGATTTTCTTAGATGTTTAAATTCCTATATTGTACCCTTCTTTGGTTATCCATCACCTTGTGGTAATACCTTATGCTAAACTAGTTTGATAAAAGCTAAGAAAAATCATCCTAAAGTGGCCCTTTTAGTCAAGGAAGAAATCCAAAAGCTGCTAGATGTTGGTTTCATTCAACCTATTGACTATCCAAAGTGGGTTTCTAATATACTACCTATAAGCAAGCCAACCAAAGCAATCACAACATGCATGAATTTTAGAGATATAAATAAGGCTTTCCCCAAAGATTATTTCCCACTTCCAAATATTGATATGATTTTGTATTTGACATCTGGTCATGAGATGTTGTCCCTAATGGATTTTTTTTCATAACATTACCAAATTCAAATAGCATCTAAAGACCAACATAAGATAACTTCTATCACCCCATGGGGTAAATTCTATTATGAATTCATTACATTTGGCCTAAAAAAATTGGTGTCGCATATCAAAGGGCCATGACTATCATATTCCATGATATGCTACATGGTATTGTTGAAGATTATATGCATGACATCCTAAGAAAGTCAAAATCCAAATCAGATCATCTAGTCATCTTGCATCTCATCTTTCAAAGGCTTAGAGAATATAAAGTTAGATTAAATCCTAAGAAATGTATCTTTGGAGTCACATCAAGAAAGCTCCTTGGGTTCATTTTTTCTAGATGTGGCATAGAGGTAGATCCAACTAAGTTAAAAGCAATAACATAAATCCCACCTCCTAGGAACCTCACACAATTATGTAGTCTATAAGGGAAACTCCAAGCTATCAAATGATTTATTACCTAATTAATAGATAAGTGTCATCCATTTTCACATTTACTTTGAAATAATGATAGCTTTGAGTAGGACGAATCATGTCAAATAGAATTTGATAAAATCAAGGAATGGATGTCTAAACCTCCAGTTTTAGTGGCACCCATTCTAGATAGGCCTTTGGTGTTATATATATTAGTTACACAACATGTCTTAGGTGCCCTTTTATCTTAGCATGATGATCAAGGGAGAAAAAATGGCATCTATTACCTTAACAAAGCATTGGTTGGATGTGAACTCAATTACTCATCCTTGGAGAAACATTTCTTTGCAATAGTGTTTACCACATAGAAAATTTATCGTTACATGCTTAATGCTACCATTCATTTTATTGCCAAAATTGACCCATTTAAATATTTGTTTTCAAAGGAAACTCTTACTGGTCGAATGATAAAGTGGGTCATGATCCTTAGTGAGTTTTATATTGAGAATCAAAAGGAAATCAAAGGTCAAGTTATAGTAGATCAGTTAGCAAAGGCTCCATTCAAGTCTTTCAACCTTTGAACATAGAATTTTTAGATGAATCCATCCTCCACATTGAGGAATATAAACCATGGACATTATAATTTAATGGATCATTCACATAACATGAATCAAGTTCTAGCATCCTTTTTATCACCCCCCAAGGTGACTTCATTACTAAAGCATTCTACATTGCTTTTCCAAGCACAAACAACATAGTGAATTATGAGGTATTATTATTTGGTCTAAAAATAGTATATGAATAAAGCATTTGACACTTGTAGGTCTTTGGAGACTAGATATAGGCAAGTAAATATAGTAACACATTTCATTTATAGCTTAAAACTTTTTAAAAGGTTGTTAAATATAATTCCAATTTCCTTTTAAAATAATTTGCATGATTCATTACATTAGAATCACATTCCTCCTAGCTTTTATGTTGGTATCTAAGCAATTAGTCAATTTTTTAGGTAGAA
This sequence comes from Sequoia sempervirens, assembly GCA_007258455.2. Classification (NCBI taxonomy): domain Eukaryota; kingdom Viridiplantae; phylum Streptophyta; class Pinopsida; order Cupressales; family Cupressaceae; genus Sequoia; species Sequoia sempervirens. Next base: position 25,450 of record VDFB02338114.1, on the reverse strand, counting down.
ATTAAAACCATGTCGACCCTCAGAAGTGGTTCAAGAACCACATTAAATATTTGACAAACATATGTTTCTCTTTTTACCTATTGCATGTCAAGGAAACCTATTGAAGCTCAAACTAATTTTGAAAACCACATGTGGTTCTAAAACCACCTCAAATATTCGACATCCAATAATTTGTACCTTTCTTTTTCATCATTTGGAATCAACATTTACATTGATTTTGAGAACTTGGGGTGGTTCTAGAACTACCTCAAATTTCTAACAAACACTAAACTCATCACTTTCTCCAAAAGATATAAAAAGTTTTTCGAGCTTCAACAAGGTTAGGAAAACCTTTTTTGTATCTAACATTGGTTTTAGAAACTCTATAAATCACTTGTTCCCTTTAAAAAATGATCCCCTTCATCTTCTACAAGGTTATAAAAAACACACCAAGCTCAAATAAAATTATGAAAACCTTGTTGACTCTTGAAACTAATTTTAAAAGCTACCACAAGTGTTGATGGCCTAACACTTAATCACTATTGTCAGAAGCTAGTTATCTATTGAGAACTTAATAAAATTTATTAACTAAACTTAAAGTTATACCACATAAAAAATTATATATTACATCTTTTATTGGTGAAGCATTGGGAACTCAAAACCCTATTAAAGGTTTTGAGTTCCTAGTTCCTAGATAATCATTGATGACTGTGTACGAGTGAATTTTTCTACCCTATGATGCAAAAACTAAACTAAAGCAACTAAAAAAAAACACTAAAAAACACTCAAGATTAGGTCTGAGATGAACTCAAACAAAATACAAGAAAATGGAACTTTTTACCTTGTTTGAATTGACAATTTGGTTGGCCTTTGTTAATGCTTGAATGTGTGCTCCCTTGTTGGAAAAATAGCTTAAAATTATATTCTAAATGAAGCTAAGCTGGAAATAGATGCAATGGAGATTGTGGGTAGTTGGATAGATGCAAGGTGTGAGCTCATGGAGGTTGAATGGCTTGGGTGCTTGGATGCTTGATTGATTGCTAGAATGGATTCAAAAGTGGATTATTTTCTTGTTGAAAATGAGGGAAAATTCCACCATTTTTAGGGGAAGTTCCTCTAAACAATGGAAGGCCAAGCTCAAGCCATGATGGACAAGATCAAGGGTTGGGGTGAGTTGAGAACTCGCAAGCCCTCACATCTTGACATGTGGCAAGTGATATGGAAAGAGGATATGAGGTGTGCATGACATGGAGGTACTACATAGTACCTTGGGATTTGGACAATATCTCCTCATAAAGGAGGTCCTTGTCCACATGTGGGTGAGAGGACATGTGAGGAATTAAAAATTCCTCAAATATCCACATGGGGATGAGAAAGAATTTAAAATTCTTTGAAATGCATTGGGGGATTAAATGTGAATTAAAAATTCAAATGGGGAAAGGGGTGCCTTCTCCAAAAGGAGAAAGCATTTATTGAGGTTGAATTAGGACACATTCCATAGATGGCATGGAGATTAGGTTGACCTAATTAAGTGATTAAGGTTGTGCAAATGCATGATTAGACAAATTAATAACAGATTAGAGGCAAGTGGGAGATTATGGAGGATGTAACCCTAATGATGATTAGGGGTGTGCTCATCCTAGTCACAGATTAATTAAATTAACCTGGATTAGAGAGGATTATGGAGGATGTGACATGAGGAGAGAGAAAAAGGGATGAATTAAAAATTGATTTAATTCATAAAGGCATAAAGTGACTAAATTAAATAAATTTGGGTATTTATTTAATTTAGAAGGGAAAAGGAGGTAAGGTATTTAATTGATTTATTAAATACCTTAGGGACATTAGGCTACAAGGTAATATTAATCAAATAATAAATTATTTAATTAATATGGATGAGGGATGTGGGACAGAAGAATAAAAGGGGTGAATTTGACCATATGGGGGTGGTCAAATTTAGGTGTCTACATTTTTCCCCTCTTTGAACTACTATTAGAATAACAATGTTTCAAAGAAAATAAAATACAGACATCTCGATAGAAGAAAAGAATGTTAGGCAATGCCCCAGTGTCACAGGGAAATCGAGTGCAACAAAAGTTGTGTAGGTTGTATAATCATAAAAAATAATAGAGAATACGCTGGTGTCACAAGGAAGTGGATAGGACAGGAGAATGGAGTAAAATGGTAGGGTATGCCCCCTCGAGAGAGCGGATGGGGAAGAAAAAGGGGCCTTAGGTGACTTCTCAATATGAAGAAATAGAGGGTACCATGAGATAGAGTGTGGAAAACCATAAAGAATGGCTTTTGAATGGAGGAAAACGGATAAAAAGGGTGCAAATGGAAGCCCGCAGAAGAAAAGGGGTGAATTAATTAATGAAAGGTTAAATAAAGGGTAAAAATTACCCAAAATTTAAAAGGATAAATAGGTACAAAAAGGGAAAATTATATAGTAAATTTGAAAATTACTATTTACCTTTTGCACACTTGGAAGCTGACTAGACAAGAGAGAGAGAGAGAGAGAGAGAGAGAGAGAGAGAGAGAGAGAAAGAGTGACGAGGATGGTTGATAGGAGTGATGACGAGGGATTCATGGATGATGAGCTCATCCACTAAGGCAAGGAGCTACACCACTTCTACTACTACTGAACAGTACCACACTAGGTAGGATTCAAAATCCCGCTTTGAGATTTGATTTGAATTTTTAAGCATAATTTAATTTGGGATCGGGTAGATTTGGAATGCGGGTTCACCGCGGATGGGAAGATTCACCCATCTAAAAGGAAAATCCACCCATCCATAAGGATGGGTGAAGAAAGGGGTGAGGTCATGCTCCATAGGGGAGGATGCACTAGGGTAGAGGTAATTTCAAAATTGCCTCTCTAAGGAGAAGGGTGGGATCACGCAACGCAGGGGCAGATGCACTGGGGATAGGCGAATGTGAATTCGCCGAAACTGGAAAAAAAGAAAAATTGATTTTGTTAAAAGGGAAAATAGGTGGATTCAAATCCACGTTTTGGGGGAAAAGGGGGAGGGTGACTTCGCCACTCAGAAAGGAAAAGATAGAGGGGCAGATACAAAATTGCCCCTCAGCTAAAAAGGGTGAATGTGACTTCACCTCTGAGGGAAAAATGGGCGAATTCGCGATTGGACAAGGAAGGGGAAAATTCACCTAAAAATGAGCGAATTCACCGGAGGATGAAAAAGGGGCGAGCACGTTGGGAAAGGGAAAAGGGTGAATTTTCCTTACATAGAGGCCAATTCACCAAACCCAAGGCAGGGATGAAAATGATATAAAAGAAATGACATTTGAGAAAAGATAAAAAATTGTTCTATATGGATGCAAAACTTGGAGTCATTGAGGATGTGGGGGAGGCATTCAACTATTCTAGAGGTGACAAGTGGGGTGATGAATTCCCATGACCATGGATCGCTTGCACAGGCTGGATTGCTACACATGTTGGGGTATCCCAACATTCAAGCTCACCGAGGACTTCTAACAGCATTGATGGAGAGATGGAGCTCAGAGACATCGACCTTCCATCTCCTGACAAGGGAGATGAAAGTGACATTAGAGGACGTATGGAGGATTTTGTGGTTTTCTATCTGAGGGCTCTTGGTTAGTTGGGCCCGCACCAGACTAGTGGAGGAGAGCTTGCAGGCAGTGTTCACACTAGTGGAGTTGCCTATCTAGGGGAGGGAGCTTGACCTTGATGCTTGATTAGGGTTACATGTACCAACCCTACCACTATACCTCTACGGTTTGATCAAAAATATCCTATTTCCAAACAAGAGTGGATGCTTTTGTAGCCTCAATATTATTGAGGTTGTCAGACACATCATAGAGATACAAGAGGGTGAGTTCACATGGGGAGTGTCTGTACTAGCACAGCTTTACCAGAATATGCATGTCGTGTGTTATAGACGAGCACTTAGCATCACCCATGTGACACTACTTCAGGTGTGGGCGTGGGAGCACATCAAGGTGGCCAAGCTAGACATATTGGTGGTTGGATTCAGAGATGAGATGTTGCCAATTGCATACTGTTGGGGGACAAAGTACGGATTCAGGCTTCACTACTAGTTAGTAGGGTATTTGGAGGGATGGTGGAGGAGATTGGATAGTTTGAGATTAGAGGATATCACATGGAGACCGTACATGGGATGACGCTTCCATGGCTGGAGGGATGATGATAAGAGGCACAGGGGTTATTTATTTTCAGTCTACTATCTGATTGGATAGGATCCATTCATTATGGAGTTGCATAGACCAGACAAGGTCACCAGGCAGTTTGGGATTCAGTAGGATATTTTGGAAAGATCATAGAGGTTCTAGAGGATCACCGGGGAGTTGGCATCATTATGGGGGGAGATGATTACAGTGAATTATGCACAGGTGATGTGGGAAACTATCCCACTGACACAGTACCCCTGGAGAGGAGGGCCAATAGACGTAGGCACTACTGTGCGATACTCAGCATGGTGGGCAAAGGGGAGGCCAAGACAGATTACCATGGTACAGCTGATCGTGGGAGCATTGGGATATGGATCGGATGACAAGAGGAGGTTAGTTGGATTGTAGAGGAGGAAGAGAGGAGGCTAAAAGAGGAGAGGGGGTGATGGAGATGTAGAGATGGATGAGGTGAGAGGAGAGGGGGAGGTGATGGAGGTGGATGCTCCAAAGATACATCCCTTAGCGATAGTTCCATACATACCTCCACCACCCAAGGAACTTGCAATACTACTCATAGGAGCCCTAACTCTCTTGAGGATTATAGAGCATCAACTGTGAGAGTCTGAGGCAGATAGAGACAGGTTGTAGATAGAGGTGGATAGATTGTGAAGGGAGGGAGACAGGGATTACAGTGCCCTAGCAGATGAGGCCTCATTGAGAGTACAGGAGGCCCACACAGAGAGGGATGACCTGAGGAGGTAGTTGGCGAAGATGCAAGGGGGATTGGAGGAGCAGAGGAGGGAGAGGGATGAGCTCAGAGACAAGCCGTATAGGGTGAGAGGGATGCGGCAGTATAGGACATGTCACGGCTGCGAGCATAGGTGGCCAAGATGAGGTTGGCCTAGGATGCATGGGAAAAGGAGAGGAGATCTATCATTGGATTACGGGACAGGTATCGGATGGAGAGATACCTAGCGAAGGCTCAGGCGACAGAGGCCATCTTAGATCTCGCACGGAGAGTGATGAGCCTAATTTTTGGTCCAAATTTGGGTAGAATCTATAGTTTATTTACTGGTAGATGTCATGGACTTTAATGTTAAATGTTGGTATTTTCATAATGTTTCCCTCAAACCATTGGCATTGGACTTAATTCTATCTCTGCAAGCTTTAACGACATTTGGCATATTATGTGGATTATCTATATTGATTTTGCATGTGGTTAATGAATGTTCCTTAAGGTGGTTATAGATGTGCAGTTATTATGCATACTGACATTGCCATGCAGATTCAATTTAAAGATGCTAAGTTGAGGAAGACACCACCAGCTGGGCATGCACCATAACGTCCAGCAAAGGAATCGCTCCAAGTCAAAGGAGGCCAACGAAAGAAGGTTCTTCAGGAAATTGAACATAATCGCCTTGTACTGGACTTTAATGATCAAGCATGCAATAGGCGTTACTGCTATGCTGAATCTATGTTTGGACCTACATGTCTGACCAGATTCCATACACATTTAACCGCCATCGCTTCATTTTCTATATTTTCCTTAAATGTTGTCCTCCTAGTCGTGGAGTTGACTGCCTTATTTAGCTATTAGTATAAATAATGACATGTTACTCCTTCCTCAGGGGTCGCATGATTTGATATTGTACTTGCACTCTCCAGTTTTTAGTAATATAGATACACTACTCTTTTGTACTCATGATTTACAATGAATAAAATAAATTTTTGAGTTCGAGCATCTAAGTTCTCATTAGTTTTAGAGGATACTTATCCAAGGGGGCCCACTTGGTGAGTAATTTGTCTTCTCAGTTTAGCATTGGTTTAGTATTACTTGTTGTTTAGTACTTAATTAGAAGTTTGGCACTGACTGTTCCTGCAGCCACTAGAAATCCATTCTGTGACTATTCCTGCAGCCAAAGCAGACAGAGTAATTCCTATTTGTTGCTCAAATTTTTATCCATGTTATGCATTTTATCTTAGCATAGTCGTTGATTGATGTTTAGTATTTGTCTCATTCCTTTTCAAGCAATTTACTTTCAGTATTGTGTGTTCCTTAGCTATAGAACGAAATGGCTACTTTGAGTTCCTAGTGCACATATTCTACTAACCCATTTCAAGTTCACGTCCCTGGGGTTGACAAGTTAAATGCACCTTCATGATGATTGAAATAGCTATTCAGGTTAGATTTCCAATCTCTGAATCATGGCTATAAAGGCTTAGTTATTAAAATCATTGTAGGAGGCCAACATTTTTTGGCGTCGTTGTCAGGGATGGTGTCAAACTAGGGAGTCTTTTGGAGTCATTGGTAGTTTTTCTTGTTGTAGTGTTTTTGGAAGTTGTTCTTAATATATCCTCATTTAGGAAGTAATGATCCCCCTTATTCTTTACCAATTCTTTGTGTGAGTTGACTAATAGTGAGTGATACCACATGCATAGAGGAAGGAGAAGGGATGCTTATGGGAGATTCCTTCCTAACAATCCTAATCCATTCCAGCTAGTTGAATATCAGAATCTACCAGAAGAAGAAGAAGAAGATCCACACCCCTTTGTTGATGCATATCTTGATCTGACTAGTTCTGAAGTCTCCTCTAAAGATCAAAATTAGCTTGAGAACCTCTTTTCTTTGGAACCACATCAAGCAGGCATGGGTGATGCAAATAGGAACAAAACTAGCCAGCTAGTTTTTCTTTTTCCCATTGCCCATTAGAATGAAGTTGACAACATCAAGAAAATTCTTGCCTCAGCACTCCCAAAGTTTTATGGACTTGTCACAGAAGATCCTGATACCTTTTTATTTGAGTTTGACATACTCTGTAGAAATTATGATTATACTACTGATGCCCATAGGCTTAAGCTATTTCCTACCATTTTGAAGGAGGTTGCATTAAGATGGTTCATGAGCCTAGAAAGAAATATTGTGGATACTTGGGAAGACATGAAGACAAAATTCCTTGAGAAATACAAGGAATATTGCAAGGGTAGTGACATGAGAGGAGGTGACATTTTTAGGATGCAGCAAAAGGAAGATGAGAGCCTAGAAGATTACATTGCAAGGTTATTGTTTTTCCTGCAAAAATCTCCACACCATACACTTAATGAAGACTCGCAGAAGCTTCTTTTCCTAAGAGGAATCAATGATAGTTGTACTAATGCCTTGGACCTCATGGGAGGAAGAGATATTTCCCAAGTTCCTTGGGAAGATATCAAGAAAATATGCCAGAACTACTCTAGGGTAGCTTTAAAGAAAGGGAGAGCTTACCAATCTTCCATGGGTAAGTCAACTACCAGTGGAGTTTCAAGAATGGAGATTACTCATTTGTTGGCAGACTTCAAGCAAGATATTATAAATAATCTAGCTACTCAACTAGATACACTCTAGGCCAAGAAGAAGCAAGAGGCAAAGTCAATGTTGACAGAGTATTTCCCCCACTACAGACAAAAGAAGGACTGTAGATGTAATATAGTAGCTAATCTTGAAAGCAAGAAGGTTCCACCTGAGTTTAATCCAATCCAGATTGAAGAAGACCAAGTCTACTATGTTGCACAAAGGAAGTGTTGGGCTCCAAGACAAGGTATGCCACCAAATCCACTATCCTATGTTGGGCCATATTTTAATTCTTATTCATCTAGTAACCAATGGCAGTCCCCATATCCACCCAGTTATGGAGGATATCCACCACAGCCTTGGAGTAACCCTCCAAATGCTTTGCCTAGTCATTAGAGTTCTCCACCCTAGTGGTAGCAACCTCAGGGGAATTGGCAGCAATTTCAAGGGCATTGGCATCCACCTCCAGGAAATTGGCAGCAAACAAATCAATGGAGGGGAGGACATCAATGGCCTACTTAGACAACCAGTTACATGCAGCCACCTTTTCAGCCCCAGCAGCCTACTATAATTCCTCCACCTACTAATCCATGCTCAAATGTACCCAAACCTACTCAACTACCAGCTCATCCTACACCCAATCCAAATAACAAACCACAATAGTAGCTTGCATACTCTGTTGATTCAAATCAATTCCCTCCATATGTTGTGAGTGTAAGTGATATCCACTTGCGTTCAGGTACTACTCTACCAGCCCCTTCCAAGCCCATTATCACTGAGCTTATTGTGGAAGAGGAAGAGGAACCTCTGAATGATCCCATTCAGCCTAGTGTACCTAAAAGTCCTGAACCAGCCCAAGCCAAGTAGACTAAACAAGAACCACCATTTCCTCAGAGATTGGAAGTTGCCAAGAAGAAGGAAGAAAAGGAGGATACAACTTTTGATATCTTGGATCAGCTGAAGCATATATGTGTCTAAATACCTCTATTTCAAGCCATAAAGGATGTTCCAATCTATGGCAAGGCAATCAAGGAAGCATGTCTCAAGAAGCCAGGTAGGAAAAAGAAGGTCCCAACTATAGTTCATGTGGTGGGACAGCTAGTTGACATCATGCTGGGAAAAGTGACTATTCTTAAGTATAATGACCCATGCAGTCTTGTGGTAGCAGTTGTTATAAACAGGGTCCAAGTAAAGAATGTTCTGATTGATTTAGGGGCAGCAATAAATGTAATGACCAAAGACATCCTACAGCAACTAAATATCACAAGCATGAGATCTACTCCTACTATCCTACAGCTTGTTGATAGCTCTACTATTAAGCTTGATGGTGTAGTGGAGGATCTTGTGGTAGTTCTAGACTCCTGGGAGTACCCAGTAGACTTTATGATTCTTTCTCCTAAAGCTACACTAGGTGGGTATCCCATTATTCTTGGAAGGCCATGGTTAGCAACTGCAGATGCATACATTGGATGTCGATCAGGTGACATGACCATTTCAGATGGGAGGAGCACTAAAAAAATTGTTCTTTATCCATCTTCTCAGCCATCTCATGATGAAGATAATCCCGTATGGCCACATGTTGGTGAAGAGGTCGAGGACGTTAACTCTGTGGCACAGCTTATGATGCTAAGTAGAAACTCTTTCATGCAGCTCCAAGATGAGGATGAAGTATTGGCTAACATCATTCAGAACCATTGTGAAGTGGAGGAAGCATCATCTTCTCATTATGCTACTCCAGCCAAGACATTGTTGCTTCCTCTTCCTACATCCATTGTTCTTGCAAATGTTCTTCCTACAGCTATTGTTCCTGTAGACAGACTTCTTGCAGCAACAGGTATGTCCCATACATTTTTTCCATATGAAATAAAGGTGCCATGTGTTAATGAAGTAGCCATGATAGAGTTAACTACACAATTATAGGTGTCAGAAGGAAAATATTTGAATGTTAATAGTAAATTGAATGAAGAACAACAATTGTTATTGGAAAACCTATTAAAGACCCATTAGCATGCATTTGCATGGGATTATCATGATATGAAGGGATTGGATCCTAAACTTTGAACACACAGAATTTACATCAGAGATTATTGCACCCTAGTAAGAATTGTATAGAGAAGAATTAACCCTGCACTAAGAGAGATTGTGAAAGGAGAACTGCAAAAATTACTAGATGCAGGATTTATCTACCCCATTTCAGATAGTCAGTGGGTGTCTCCATTGGTGGTTGTGCCCAAGAAAGGAGGGAAATGGAAAGTTTGTGTTGGTTATAGGGAACTTAATGATACCACCAAGAAGGACCACTTTCATTTACCCTTCATTGATCAAGTTTTGGATACACTTGTAGGAAAGCAATACTTTTCTTTTTTTTGATGGATTCAGTGGCTACAACCAAATCCAAATTGCACCAGAGGAATAGGAGAAGACTACATTTACCTATCCACGGGGGACCTATGCCTATTCGATTCTCCCATTTGGCTTATGCAATGCACCTACAACTTTTCAGAGGGCAGTCATTAGCATATTCTCAGACATTTCTCATGATTGCTTGGAAATTTATATGGATGACTTTACCACTTATGGTGTTGATTTTAATCAAGCGTTGGAAAATATCAGGAGGGTCCTACAAAGATTTGAAGACCAAAAATTTTCCATAAACAGTGAAAAGTGCTTCATGTTGATGCAAGAAGGTGTAGTTCTTGGCCACTACATCTCCCATAAGGGAATTCAAGTAGATCCTGCTAAGATTGAGGTAATCACAAATCTTCCCACACCTACAAAACTAAAGAATGTTACAAGTTTCTTGGGTCATGCATGATATTATAGATGTTTCATCAAGGATTTCGGCAAGGTAGCAACACCATTTTACACTCTTCTCACTAAAGATGTTGAATTTCAGTTGACTGAGGCCTGTGACAAGGCATTTTCTGACTTGAAGGCAGCTTTGACTCATGCTCTTGTACTTAAAGGGCCTAATTGGGAGCTTCCTTTCCACATCCATACTAATGCATCAGATTATGTCATAGGAGCAGTCTTAGGATAGGAAGAAGGAGCTGTTGAAAATGCCATTTACTTTGTCAACAAAAATTTACAAGGAGCTTAATTCAATTATACAGTGACAGAGAAAGAAATGCTGGCAGTAATCTATGCACTGAATAAATTCAGACATTACATAACAAGCTACCAAATCTTTGTGCACACTAATCATGTAGCCATTAGATATCTCATGAATACACCTTTGATCATAGGTAGATTGGCAAGATGGTTATTGTTGATGCAGGAGTTTGATATAACCATTATGGATAAGCCAGGGAAGGCCAATGTTGTTGCATGTTTTCTTTCAAGGCTAACTACATCAGAAAACAACCATCCCATAGATGACTCTTTCCCTAATGAACATCTATTCTCCCTCAGTGTACAAACACCCTGGTATGCTGACATAGCCAATTCCTTGGTCACAGGTAGAGTTCCTTCTCACTTCTCTCCAAAAGAGAAAAGGGCACTCATTGAAAAATCTTTCCCTTTCTCTTGGATTGTTGGATGTTTGTTTTATACTGGACCTAACCATGTCATGAGGAAATGTGTGAGAGAAGATGATACATATGACATTTTGCATGCATGTCACAATGAACCATGTGGAGGACACTTTGTAGCCAAGAGGATAGTAATGAAGGTTTTGAACACAGGATATTACTGGCCAACACTCCATAAGGATGCAGGTGTGATAGATCTCAAAGAATGGGCAGACCAACTAGATCTGATGAGATACCAATGTGCCCTCAGGTAGTAATCACTCCCTTTGACAAATGGGGATTGGCTTTTGTGGCACCCATTGACCCTCTATCAAGTTGTAAGTCTTATATATTGGTATGCACTGATTATGTGACAAAATGGGTAGAAGTTAAGACCATGAAGCATGCAAGAGATAACAAAGTTGCATAATTTCTTTGAGGATATTTTCACAAGATATGGAGTCCCAAGAGAAATAGTGACTGATCAAGGGGCATAATTCACATCCACCCTTTTTGCAGCACTAGTTAATGAGTACAACATAAGGCACAGGAAATCTACTCCTTATCACCCATAGGCTAATGGCCAAGTTGAGGTGACCAACAAAGAAATTGAAGCCATTATGACTAAAATAGTAGCTATTCATAGAAAGGATTAGGAAAACATATTACCAGAGGTTGTTTGGGCCTATAGAACAACCTAGAAAATAACTACAGGCTTCACCCCATTTCATTTGTTGTATGGAAAGGCAGCTATGATGCCAGTTGAATTTGAATATAAGACTTTGTGGACTATAGTAGATTTGGGGATGGATATTTCTAAGGCACAAAGAGAAAGAATCATGCAGATAAACACTTTGGATGAGATAAGAAGAGCAGCCCTGCAACATACAGAAGTAGTGTAGAATCAGATAATCAAGTGGCATGACAAATTTATCAAGGACAAGAAATTTCAACCAGGAGATTGGGCCCTGCTCTATGACTCAAGATATCAGGACAATGCAGGAAAATTGTAGACAAGGTGGCTAGGACCATATGAAGTTGTTGAAGTCTTTCCTAATGGATTTTTTTAGCTTACTACCATTGACCTTGTTAGGTTCAAATTACATGTCAATGGTCATCGCCTCAGATTATATCACAAGACAGCTTCCAAAGAAGAGTTCTTGCAGCAATTCACCCAGCATTTAGCACCCGAGCTTCTTGCAGCCTGAGGAAATGGACCTAGTGTCCCTCCTTCTGGATAATTAAGGTATGTACCTCTCATAATAAAGACTTTCACTTATTTGGAAGTCCATTTCTTCATCCATCCACCAATTCACCCATCCATCACCACCTTTCTCTCTCTTCCATCACTTCATTCCACCTCACCTCATTCCACCTCATTTTCATTAATTGTTCGATTTATTCCCTAAAAGGTGAGCGCTACTTTCTCCATAATGTTTGCAGTGAATCTTCGACACATTTAGGTATGTGCACATTAATTACTATATTTAATCATCTTTTAAGTGTGTTCATTTAATCATTATACGATAGTATAGACGTTTACATAAAATGTCACCATTCCCTGTCAAATCACCACTCCCATCTCGCATGTGTGGACACATGTCCAAATTTAGGTTGGGGGGAGGGGAAAGAAAAGGATGTAAATATATTTCCCATGTGTCAATTTATGCTAGGCTACGTTATAAAATTTAAAATGAGTTGATTTAAAATCTGAGTGAGAGGACGGCTTGCATGTGTGAAGTGACATTAATTGCAGTCGCCATTTCTTCCCATCATAATTCCCCTTTATCACTTATTTTCTTGCCATTATTGACCTTGTTGTAATCTTGAGTTGCAAGCAAAAAAAGGTGAAACAAAGAAAAGGAAATTCATTCAATATTGGCACTGGAAATTTAGCAGGTACTGTAGGAAAGTGAGCTTGATTTTCAAATGAGAATTGTAGGAAAGAAGTTGCAGAGCATTTGTTTGATTGTAGACAATGGGAGGTGGGTTAGTTTGAAATGAACCCATGGTGCATGATGTTTTACTACAGGATGCACAATGCCTAGCCGAATTTAGAAACCGTGGATGGTCAGATTACTTCCTGGACTTCGATGGCTTTGATGAAAGCACTGCCCTTGAATTTTCCCAAACATTTTCTAAAGGGAAAACCATAGTAAAAGGGTTGGAAGTTGTGGCAACTGAGGAAAGAATTGCAGAGGTCACAGGGTTACCAGTTGATGGAAAAAATTACGCTGTCTCCAGAGACACTAGGTCAGCCAGGGCCGAATTTAAAGAGTTGAACAACCCCCCATTGATAAACAGGGTGCAAAGAGAATGCCCCTACCTAAGCCATGGAAGTAGATAGTCATTTATGTTATCAAATACATCACTTGTGAGGGTCGCCAGTCAAATTTGTATTCCATGCACTTCAAGCTTTTGAATCACATGAGGCACAAAAGGAAGATGAATGTGCCTAACATGCTATACAATCTTCTCTCAATCATGGCATTCAAGACCCAAAAAGGTAGGGATAATTTTGTTTCCCACCATTGTCTAATTAAATTGCTAGTTGAAAAGTCCCTGCATGATGTGTCTAGAATGTCCTGGGAATAATTTATAAATGTTGATCAAATTAGACCTGAGCACTTGCAACCTAGGGCTTTACCTCAACCTCGTAGGTCTAGCAGGAGATTGAGCACGGATGAAGCCCCTCTTGGCGCTTCAACCTCTAGTGTTGGCTCTTGTTTGAATCCTCCAATAGCAGAAGAAACCATAGAAATTAGTTCTTTTGGAATAGAGCACTCAAAAAAAGAAAGCTCTTCATCAGATTCTGATGATGACATTCCACTTGAAACCCTGATGAAAACTAGGACACAATAGAAAGAAGCAGAAATGAGTAAAGGGAAGGCCAAAACATAGCCTATAGAAAGAAAGGTGCCAAGTTCTAAAAAGAGGAAGGTCCTATAGCAGGATGTCCCGTAGCAACAGTCAGAACTAGAGCAGGATTTCCTACAGCCACAGAAAGAACAAGAACGAGAGTCCCTGCAGTAAGAAGTGGAAGAAGAAATAGTACCCCAGTAGCTAGAGATAACTGGACAGCCTGAGTCCATGCAGATAGTGTCATATGAGGAGCCACCATCGACAAAAAGACTGGTAGGAATTCATAATTCTCCTAATTTTATAGTACATGCAACAATTTTGAATTTATGGAAAGAAATACAAAGAAGGGAGGAAGAATGGAAAAAGGAAAAACAAAAATTGAAAAAGGAAATTCAAAAGAAGGATGAGGAGATTGAAGATAAGGATGCAGAAATTGTCGCCTAAAGCAAAGGGTGGATGATATGGAATCTCTGGAACCACATATTTTGGAATGTAGAACCCCTCCAAGGGTCTATGCTTTGCTCCTAAAAGAGAAATATCCTTCTATTGACACCCCTATTGAATTTTTCAATGCTTAAAGGATTGCCTCCCCTGAAATGAAGAATTTGCTATGTCAATTTTATTTACATAATTATGTTGTAACTCAAGACCAAGATTGGAATTCATTGTTGTATGTTGGAGATGTCCAATTGAGGGCATTCATGTCTTGGGTACAAAATGAGATTAGTTGGGAACAACAACATGGATCTTATAAGCAACTCGAGTTTGATATCCCTCTACCTGTTAGGGCTGAATCAAGCAACCCAAGGGATATTTATAGAGAATGACACAAAATGCTTCTCAGACCTAGTTATGGCAATAGGATTATGCCTTGGATTGAGGCAGTTTACAATGAGTATGAGGTAAAGACAGCAACAAAGGAGGAAACTATGAGAAGATTTCTATCAAAAAGATGGAATAATCTAACTGATGAGCTGAAACAGGTTGAGCCTCATTCCATCCACAATTATGTTGCAGCACTAAAAAGGATTGATAGGTATATTCAGATTGGGAGAACACAAGGGCGATCTTGGCTTCCCCTAACTTTCGAGCCACCCATGTTCATGTGGCCCATGCCAAACTTCATATTCTACTAGTTTGACATTGCTGCAGAAAAACAGAGATGGAACATATTTGATAGATTGGGAGGATTCTATTAGGATCCTAATTTGTGCACTACAACCACTGATGTTGGACAGCTATCAGTTGCAAATTTCAGAGCTTTGACCAAGCAGAAGAATAACTCTTCCCCTACTGGAGGACCAACAAAACGTTAGGTTAGTGGGAGTGATGAGCCTAGTTTTTTATCCAATTTTGGGTAGAATCTATAGTTTATTTACTGGTAGATGTCATGGACTTTAATGTTAAATGTTGGTATTTTCATAATGTTTCCCTCAAACCATTGACATTGGACTTAATCCTATCTCTACAAGCTTTAATGACATTTGGCATATTATGTGGATTATCTATATTGATTTTGCATGTGGTTAATGAATGTTCCTTAAGATGGTTATAGATGTGCAGTTATTATGTGTACTAACATTTCCATGCAGATTCAATTTAAAAATGCTAAGTTGAGGAAGACACCGCCAGCTAGGCATGCACCATAACGTCCGGCAAAGGAATCACTCCAATTCAAAGGAGGCCAACAGTAGAAGATTCTCTAGGCAACTGAACGTAATTTCCTTGTAGTGGACTTTAATGATCACGCATGCACAGGAATTATTGTTGTTTTGAATCTACGTTTGGACCTGCATGTCTGACTAGATTCCATGCACGTGTAACCGCCATTGCTCCATTTTCTTTGTTTTCCCTAAATGGCATTCTCCCAGTCGTAGAGTTGACTGCCTTGTTTAGATTTTAGTATAAATAATGACCTATTGCTCCTTCCTCAGGGGTTGTGCAAGGTTGCATGATTTGATATTGTACTTGCACTCTCTAGTTTTCAGTAATTCAAATACACTACTCTTTTGTACTCATGATTTACAGTGAATAAAATAAAGTTTTGAGTTCGAGAATCTAAGTTCTCATTAGTTTTAGAGGATACTTGTCCAAGGGGGGCCACTTGGTGAGTAATCTATCTTCTTAGTTTAGCATTAGTTTAGTATTACTTGTTGTTTAGTGCTTAATTAGAAGTTTGGCACCGACTGTTCCTGCAGCCACTAGAATTCCATTCTGTGACTGTTCCTGTGGCCAAAGTAGATAGAGTAGTTCCTATTTGTTGCTCAAATTTTTATCCATGTTATGCATTTCAGCTTAGCATAGTCTTTGATTGATGTTTAGCATTTGTCTCATTCCTTTTCAAGCAATTTACTTTCAATATTGTGTGTTCCTTAGCTATAGAATGAAATGGCTACTTTGAGTTCCTAATGCACATACTGTGCTGACCCATTTCAATTTCATGTCCCTGGGTTGACAAGTTAAATGCACCTTCATGATGATTGAAATAGCTATTTAGGTTAGATGTCCAATCTCTGAATCATGGTTGTAAAGGCTTAGTTATTAAAATAATTGTAGGAGGCCAACAGAGAGTATCTCCATATGTCAGAGCAGTCCCTTTGATGCCATCTTTGTCACACTCAGTGGCCACACATACATGGGGATATAGCAACTTCTGAGAGACTCCCCCTAGAGGCAGAGGATCAGGGGCAGACCCCCTGCAAAGATTAGATGGGGCTAGCACAAGGTAGAGAGGATAGAGGAGGGGACAGGATATAGGTTTTTGATAGGTGCAAAGTGGATGAGTAGCATATAGAGACAGAGGCTACAGACTCCTTAGTACAGATTATAGATTATTTCATTTATTGATTAGTTCATTCTTTATTCTTTATTCATTTGGGAGATGTCTTTGTATTTGATTAGAGCTTTGTACCTATATGTTATTTGATGGGTGTTGATGGACATGATGGATTTTTTGTTATGCTTTGTTATTATGGATTATGATGGACATATGATGTACATGATATATTTTGATATTTATATGATATGCGATGGACATTGCGGACATCATGTGGTTATTATGTGTTAGATGTTTATTTATGTTCATGTGTATGTGGATTATTATGAGATATGCAAATGGTTATGATGATGATGATTTACGTTTATGTTTATATGGATGATATGGATTAAATGCATCATTTCTAACACTTTATGATGCAAGATGTGATAGATGATTCATGATTATATGAGATATGATATGGGTATGATAATAATAATTTGTGATGCAGGTGGTGATGAATGTGTGTACATTGCACAATCAATTTTCTTTTAATTTTATTCAATACATGTCATGGACGTATTATTATGATGTGATTATTCAATATGAAAATGTAATGGAATGCAATGAATGAAAAAAGTGATGTATGCATATGTAATAATGTTATGAATGGATGTGATGAGTGTAATTGCAATGTATGTAATGAGATGAACTAATAGGTTTAGAATAATAACTCTAAACAACCTAAAATGATAATGCAATGAGATGATAATGGAATGGAATGGAATGAACTTAAGATGCTTAGAATAACCAATCTAGATTAATCTAAACAACTTACTTGATGAATATGATAATAATAATGCAATGAGATGAAATAATATGAAATGAACTTAAGATGCTTAGAATAACCAATCTAGATTAATCTAAAAAACTTAAGATGAATATGATAATGATGAAGCAATGAAATGAAGCTAAGTGAACAATGATAAGTGTGACAATGTATCACATATCAAGATGAATGGTGATGGGTGTGATACTACACTTGTTAAATCCATAGGAAACCTGAGAAGAAGAGGAGATGAGAGATGAGCATTTTCACAACCGAAATCACTAACCATAGGCTAGGGAGAGGATGGACGGGGGTAAATGCAATGCAATGCAATGGGATGATAAATAAAATGCAATCCTAATGCTATTTTTCCATTTTGAGAGCACTGATTTTTTCTATAGCATAAGACACGATATTCCAGGGTATGAGGAACCAAGGCAGATGAGTGTCAAATTCATAAAACAAACACAACAAACAAGAAGGCTATCCCAACACCCAAAAGCCACAAGAGCTTTGGTCGGGCTAGGTATTGGGATAACCACAAGCACAAAGGATTCCCCAGAGTAACACAAGACCACAAGGATCTTGGTGGGTACTACGTGGTACAACCAAGTAGATAGAAACAAAAAAAAGATCAGGATATGCCCCTATGTTTACCAGTTAGAGCACACCATGATATGGTGGATCATGGCAACCATGACAAGTTATAATAGGAAGCTCAAATGATAAACAAAATCCAAAAGCATCAATAGATCACAATAAATTTCAAATTTCCTTTTCCACAGGATCAAAAGGTTGGATGGGATTGATGTTATCTTATTAGGAAGGATACATCCTATTAAGAACAAAGATGGAGGATAGATTAGATGATCGACATGGCACAAGATAGTCAAAACTTACTGGACCTCTTGATACTAATGGATTTTTCTTGTTAAGAATCAACTAGGTAGGGGCATACTTGACAACATGACACAATAACAAGGCACACCCTAAAGACCTAGGGGCTCGAGGGTTGATCCAAGATTAGCCTTGACTATGTGAAAGCATAGAGCCCTCATAGTTCGATAAAAGACTAATGACTAACCATGGATAAAAGTGGAAAGAGCAATATGGAGACCTCAATGGAAGACAAAGAAAGGCTAGAAAAATTCCCCGAGGGCTGATCAAATGATCAACCTTGCCTACGTGAAAGCACAAGGGCAACGTAGTTTGATAAAAGGATGAAAGATGAGATGAGACCTAATGATGATCGACACAATGAGAGGATCCTAGATGAGGACACAAGACTGACAAACGACGCCGACAGAAAAATGACAAAAGCTTAGATTCAGGATAAAAGCTTAGAATTATGGATAGCCGATGTAGGTCATCCAATGCTCAAACAAAATATACCAAGTGACAAATAAGCAAATGACAATGAAAGGATTGGATTGATAGGGTATGAGGATAGGATATGCAAAAGATAGGATGGATGAAAGCATAAAGTAACTAGGACACAAGGTAGATAATGATTAAGCCCTCTGTGAATGGTGCATGTTGCCAGGTTTTCACCAAACGTACTTATCCAAGGTACCACTAGAGGTGGTTTTCACCATAAGATGAATTATTTCTCTTTACTATTTTTTTTATTTTTGGACTTTTTTTATTTTTTTGTATTTTTGACAGTTTTTTTACTTTTTTTGGTATTTTTAAGGATAGGATAACCAAGCTAACTTAGGTGTAAAACCTCTTCAGGTGCATGATGTTGATAGGATCCTCTAAGGGCTCTCCTTCAAGTGTAGCAAGCCTATATGCCCCATAACCATATTTAGTCGTGACAACATAAGGACCTAGCCAATTTGCCTCAAACTTTCCCTTCTTGTCTCGATCTTGTTGGGTGCGTTGATTCTCCTTGAGGACTAGATCACCAACATTAAATTGGTGAGGACGAACCTTCTTATTGTAGGTCCTCCTAAGATGATGTTGGTATTCTTGTAGATGATTATAGGCCTTGATGTTCTTTCAATCCAGGAGTTCAAGTTGACTTAAGTGTGCAACCTGGGTATCTTCATCATTGATGAGATTCTTCAAAGATATTTGAAGTGAGGGGATCTCAACTTCAATCAAAAAGATAGCATCAACACCATAAACGAGAGAATATGGAATGGCACTAGTGGGAGTGCGGATAGATGTACAGTAGACCCAAAGGGCGGGATGGAGATGAAGGTGCCAATCTCGACCAATATTATTAACCACCTTTTTAAGGATTTTGGTGAGGATCTTGTTGGTTGCCTCCACTTGACTATTACCTTGTGGGTAATAGGGCATGGACCAACAATGTTGGATATGGTATGTTTCACAAAGGTGTTTCATAAACTGATTTTTGAAGGGCTTTCCATTTTCGATGATGATGGTGGATGGAATTCCATATTTGCAAAGAATATGGAAAAGGATGAATTTGGATATCTAAATACCTTTGATTTGGGAGATAGGAAATGCTTCCACCCACTTGGTAAAGTATTCAGTGGCTGTAATGATGAAAGTGTGGTCATCAGAGGATGGAGAATAAATCTTGTTGATCAAGTCAAAACCCCATTGAGAAAAAGGCCATGGTGCTATGATGGGTTGCAAGTCTTGTGCAAGAGCATGGATTAAATCTACATGTTGCTGACAAGGTATACATTTCTTCATGAAATCACAAGAGTCATGATCCATGGTAGGCCAATAATAACCATCTCTAATAATCCTTTTTTCTAAGGTCATACCATTAGAATTGGCCCCACAGACACCACTATGCACCTCGTTTAATGCAGTGCAAGATTTTGATTCATTCAAACACCTAAGTAGAGTGCCATCATACCCTCAATGATAAAGTGTATCTCCTATGATGGTATAGTGGGAAGTACGTTAGATAAAGGATTTGTGTTGATTTCGAGTAAGGTCAGGTGGTAGGATATTGTCATAGAGGTAGATGTAAATTTCATTGTACCAAGGTGATTTAGGACCTACGATATCGCACACCATCTCACTATCAAGGACATCATATGTTGGGATTAAAAAAAAATCAATGAGGAACTCATAGTTCGTTTGATCTTTGGGCATGTCGATGAGGGAACCAATTGTAGCCATTGCATCTGTTGCTCTATTTTAGGCTCTAGAGATCTACTCAAATTGAATGAAGGTGAAATACTTCTTAAAGTCATCCACCATGCATTTGTAGGGTAACAACTTGTCATCCTTTGTCTGAAACTCATATTGACCTATTTGATAATCAGTTGGGAATCACCAAAGACTCGTAGATGAGTGATATTCCATTTGATGGTGATTCTAAGGCCAGTGATAAGAGCTTCATACTCTATTGTATTATTGGTGCATGGAAATGCTAATCGGAATGACTTCAGGATGTAGTCACCTTGAGGAGTGATGAATAAGACACCTGCACCAGCTCCATTATGTTTATATGACCCATCAAAGTAGAGCATCCATGTATTTTCTTTTGTGACTGTAAAGACCTCTTCATCAAGAAATTCGGCTACTAATAGATATGCATCCACCAAAGGAGCATCGGCCAGCTAATCTACTATGACTTGTCCTTTGATTGCCTTACGATCCATGTACTCTATGTTAAAATCACTCAGTAACATGACCACTTGGCCAGTCAAAAAGTCCTGGATAAAAATATTTTAGTGGATCAACTTTTGATATTAGCTTGACGAGATGACTAAGCATGTAGTGACAAAGCTTTTGTGAGTTGAAGACCACTTCCAAACAAGATTTTTCCATTGGAGAATAGTTGAGCTCATATCCTACAAGTGTTCAGTTGATGTAATAGATAGCTCACTCTTTAGAGGACTCATCATGTTGTGCTAGTAATGCCCCCAGTGCAACTGATGTAGCTAAAATGTACAACAAGAAGGGTTTACCTGGAATAAGAGGCATTAAGATGAGGGGATGAGCCAAATACTCCATAATCTTGTCGAAGCCTTGCTGACATTTTGGATCCCACTTGAAGGTGGTATCTTTGCGTAGGAGATGTGCGTGTAGACATGAAAAATATACCAATTGATCCTATACACCTGATCCTGATTTTACTAACACTAATTCATCCTAAAACATCTCTTTTGCTAACCATTTAATCGAATAATCTTTATTTGATTAAATTCATCATATTTCATCTTTTAATTAAATAAATCAACTTTATTTGATTAAATCATTATCTCCTATTAATTAAATAAATCACTTTATTTAATTAATCCTATAGTCCCTCTTTTGATTAAATAATTCAGTTTATTTAATTAAGCTCTAAAGTCACCTCCCTTAAATTAAATAAATTAATCTTTATTTGATTTAATGTAACACCATCCTCTTTAATTAAATAAATCAAACTTTATTTAATTAAGTCTGAAATCATTATTCCTCTCACTTTGATTTACTTAAATCCAAAAATCTAAATCAAATGTCAAATCAACCACTTCCATCTAAGTTAATCAAATCTTGGATTAATCCTAATCCTAATCCATCAAATCCTCTAGCTTTGCAACTTGCTCATGAAAATCTATTTAATTAATTAATAAATCTCTATTTCATTCAAAAAGGCATCAAAGGATGGAATATTCCTCAAATTTGAAATCTCCCCCAAAAAGTACTTGTCCATCCAACAAGCAGACAAAGTCTCCTTACATGTCATTTTCTCGGTTAAGTGGCATTTAATTCATTTCTTTCTCCCTCCAACTTGTCATTTCTCCAATTTTGAATTTCCACCTAATTGCATTAATGTGCACATTCATCAAAATGTGCTCCACCTTTGTCCACTCACATGTTGACAAGTGGCATTATGGTATTGGTTGGTGTTTGATCCTACATTCATCCTTTTTTCCTATTCTTCCATCATTATATTCTATAAATAGAAGGCTCTCATATTGATTTTGGATCCAAGTTCATCCACAATCTTAGGTATTTTCATCCACAACTTGTGCAACGTTATCATCTTCATGTTTTGAATCAAGCTCATCCATTTTCATAATTTCATAGCTAGGTTATGGAGAAATTTCATCAAGGAGCATCAAATCTTCACCATTGATCATCAAGCTTGCAAGGAATTGGGAAAGGGCCATTTTCCACATAAAAATGGCACCAATTCCCCCATGGGATTGAGAGTTTGGACATTAAAATAGGATTTAATAGCTTTTTTACTTGTGTTCTTCACTTATTTCTTGTTTTTATGTTTCAAATGAATTTCATGGGGAATTTTGTTTCTAACTTGCATATTTGACTAATAATGTTTTTGTTCTTTGTATTTGTGCAAGTCTAGGATCACCATTCACAGTGAGAATGATTGACCCTTGTCAGCTAGTTGGGTTATGAACCGCCTAATGGACTATATCTTCCCTTGAAGGCTTCTTAATTGCTTGATATTACATGGCGGGGGCATTTACATTATTGTCTTGACCTTTGTTGGATCTACTTCAATACCCCTTTTGGAGACTATGAAACCCAATAGCTTTCCAGATGTAACTCTGAATACACACTTTTTTAGATTTAGACATAGCTTGTAGTGCTCTAACTACTCAAATATTTTCTTCAAGATCATAGGATGCTCTTCTCTAGTCTTGGACTTCCCCAATAATTCATCGACATAATCTTCCATTATGATATGAATGAGGTCATGGAAGATAATAGTCATAGCATGCTAATAGGTTTCCCCCGCATTTTTGAGTCCAAAGGGCATGACATTATAGCAGAAGGTACCCCAAGGGGTGGTGAAGGCAGTTTTATGTTGATCTTCTAGTGTAATTTTGATTTGATTATAGCCTGAAAAATCATCCATAAGGGATAGCATCTCATGCCCTACTGTGAGTTCAACCAACATGTCAATATTTGGAAGCAGAAAATCATCCTTAGGACAAGCTTTATTGAGATCCTGAAAATCTGTACAATTTCTGATATTTCCATTTGGTTTGGCAATAGGCACTATGTTGGATATCCAATCAGAATAGTCAATAGGTCTTATAAACCCAACCTCTAATAGTTTTTCCAATTCTTTCTTGATGAGCAAAGCCACTTGGGGATGCATTTTTCTTAGCTTTTGTTTAATAGGTTTGGCATCCGAATGAACATCCAAATGGTGTACCACTAAGGCGGGATCTAATCCTAGCATGTTTGAATAGGTCCATGCGAAGTTGATGATTCCTTCTTTTAATAGGTTAAAATTGATGGAATGCTCTTCCTCTAACAATGATTTGGCTACGTAAGTGATCTTAGGGTCTTCTTATGTTCCCAAATTGACTTCTTGGGTCTCTTTGATCAAGATGGAAGACCATTCAGACAACTAAGTTCCAACAAGGGGAAGATGAACATCTCCATCCTCCAGCGCCTCATCGAGGTTTTCACCATCGAATACAACATTTATTTTGACTTTTGATGAGTCAAGAATTGCCTTAGAGAGGTTTTCACTAGATGACCCTTTTTATTTTGCTTCTTCTTACTTTTATGGTTAGGGTGTTCATCTTCCCCCAATCCCATGAGATGCACGTAAGTTTCCACTGAAGGAAAGGTACCAATAGGTGCACTACCTCGTAAGTCCCAATCAATGAGGTCAGGATGGCAAAGGGAAAGGCTAATGGTAAAGATGGATAGGTAGTCAAATAGGGAAGGGAGATCAACATCATCGTATGTGAGTATGATGGCCTCTTCCTCCAGTATGTTGTCAAGGAAATCATTGTCTATATTGACATTATTAGAGGTATTAGTTGATGGTGCAAGACCCTTTTGCTTCTTATCATAGCCTAAGCCCAAATTTATAGGTTGCACAAGTGTGTCAACAGGCTGTAGTCTTCCTTGTTCTTCTATGCCAAGGCCTCCCCCTTGATAATTTTATTTTTTAGCTAACTTGGATGCATGAGGATAAGTCTCTTGCAAATACTCAATAAGAGGGTGAAAAGGCTTGGGCTCTTCCCTATATATCCACTGGCTGATATCATCATTTGGTTGATCTTGTCGTGTTCCATGGGATCAGAAAGTGCTAGACCCCACGCTCTTAGAACTGAGTGTTATTGTCTTCTCTTCTTCTTTTGGTGCAAACTAGAAGGTTGGCCATAGGTATGAGGAGATGGTGGCATGGTTGCCACATTTAAAGCCATGCACTCTTGTACTCACCACAGCCTTTATCTATGATCTGGACCTTGGTGATTTTTGATTCAGATGTGGAGGATGGAATGGATGATGTGGTGGATGATGGATTGGAAGATGGGTTGGAAAATGATCCTTGAGGATTCCCCATTTCAACTATTGGACAGTAGTGGGAGTGAGGTAATGAAGCTTCTAATGCACAGCAATATTCAAAGGGTTGTGGATCAACATGTATGGTTACTTACATCCCATTGAATGGAAATTTTAGGCATTGATGGTAAGTGGATGGAATCGCCTGCATGGCATGGATCCATGGGTGGCCAAGGAGGAGATTGTATGGAAGGTCCAGATCAAGGACATGGCACATGGTATACTAGACAACAAGGAAAACCTGAATAGGAAGACAAATGGTTCCTTCAGAGTCTAATTCTGCATTGTCATAAGCTTTGATGATGATAACCTAATTATTCAAGTCAGCATGGGTGTAGCCTACCTATTTTATGAACTTTAGCGTACAGAGGTTGAGGGAAAATCCATTATCTACCAGGACCCTTTTTACTTTATGACGGGCTATGAGGACCTCAATGTGAAGGGGATGATTATGGTTTGATCGATGGATGGCATATCATTTTGATTGAAGCCTAGCTGATATGTGGATGAAAAATGTCCTACTAAGTCTTGGAATTGAGTAGGATCTATATCATTAGGCACGTGGGTATCCTAAAGAGCTTTGGTGAGGATTTCCTGATGGATGGGGGAAGACTTAAGAAAATCCAACATGGATATTTCAGCTAGAGTCTTTCTAAGGTGATCAAGGATATTATATTAAGAGCTCATAGGAGTTGGCTGGGATGACATGGAAGGTCCAAGAATGGATATGGAAGCACAAGTCATATCAACACATTGTATTT